>JARHVA010003918.1:835000-845000 GCA_037957365.1 Torreya grandis
TTGATGACCTAATAATCTCAAAAATGTGCACAAAGTCCAATGAATCATAATTCTATACTAAAAAATCATATAAAGAAAATAATACATGTTAAATTATTCCAAATGTACCAACATACATACAAGAAAAAAACCATACAATCATTTTGTGATTGAATTAAGTTGCCACTAGATAAGATAACTAGTATCATATTTTGAAACTTAACCTATTCTATTATATTCATAGTTAAGAATAAATAATTTTAAAATTATCATAATATAATAAGTCCAAGTATCACACCATCCTTACAACCTTATAAAGTAACAAGTGAGATAATGTATCCCTATTTGCTCAGCTACTACTCATCAAGTTAAAAGTTTATCATAGCCCTTTAATACTACCATGATGTTCTACACATATTATACCTTAATTACTCCTAATAAATGTAAATAAATATATTTTCAAAAAAACATGTTGTAAAAAAATAAAATATTATCAATATAATCAATGGTATATAATAACATAACAATTATAATCAACTTATAATTCTTAATCCATAATTAATATAAATTCAAGGTTCACCACTCCACGTGGTAAATTTCACATGTTAGATAAAGTAGTGACTCTAAAAAATCACAAATGGCAAGTAGAGAGCTAACATCTCAACACAAAACTCTTAAATACCCTTATATGGTAAAAAGATAACATCACAACTGAATTTCCATAATCACTACCTACATACCAAACTTGTAAGTATAGTTTCACAACCAGAAGGAAAATAATAACCACAAAGATGCATCAATCCATATAATCCTATAGCTTCTATCTCAACAAGAAGTGGAATACATTATCCCATGAACTCAATGGAATTTGATCAAAACAACATTTCTAAAATAATTTTCATTTAACAGAACACTGAATCAACATCATCAAAATATGAATCCACTCAGTAGTTTATAATGATTTCAATTGAAAGTGAGGGAGTGACAACTCACCTCTAAGCTAAATAAGAGAGATGACACTTCTTAATCCACATAACATAAGGGTGCCAATCCATAAACAAACTCCTAACATATAAGAATTCTTAACCAAGACACCTACACTCTACTACAATAAAATTCCCACCAGATTAGGTGGTACCAAACTAAAAATGGTCTTATAACATTTCCCACTCGTAAGATCAGTGTAAATAAGACACAAAACTAATTCACATATACTTTAATGAGAATCATCCCATGCTCTTAAATACTCACAACATAAAACATAAATGGCATCGGTAACTTGATTACTAAGTAAATATGTAATCACTCTTGAGGTGTTCGATCTAGTGATCAAAATGTGGTAGGAATTTATTATTCACAACTCATGAATTATGCTAGTCACTCAACAACCAAAATTGATTACAAACATCACCATCAAGACACTCAATAAAATAACCATTAATAACTCTAAGAGGGTATAATTGTTCCTAAGGTATGCAATCAATGTTACACACAACATTTCATGAATGTCTCATACCTATAATAGTCACCAAGCCATACAAAAGGATCTACCAAGTCTCAAAAATCTAATCATGGTGTAACATGGTTCTACACTAAGACACTAAAAATCTAAAATATCAGTGTAATACTTTATGTCACTAGGTTCATAATGGTGAATAGAAGCACATGAAAATACCAATGGACTCATTAGGTCCTAGAGTTCAAGCCACAACTCTTATACCACATGCAATAACCCTGTTGAGTGTTAACTAGAAATATATGTTTTTTTAATTAAACACATATATTATAAATATATTTCACAATGAGAATATAAGTAGTGATCATACAAAATACTCTATGTATAATAACTATAAATAAAACATGATACATGATACATCCCTGATCACTATCATCATAAGAACCACACCAATGTACAAATGTAGAAGGTATTACAAAAATCTAGCCATGGCTAGTAAAACATACAACCACTA
The DNA here is from genome assembly GCA_037957365.1 of Torreya grandis. NCBI lineage: Eukaryota > Viridiplantae > Streptophyta > Pinopsida > Cupressales > Taxaceae > Torreya > Torreya grandis. Next base: position 836,950 of record JARHVA010003918.1, read on the forward strand.
TTGTCCATCCTCAACAAATAAGTAATTACATCTCTTCATGATAATGTTTCCAATAATAAATACAACATAATAAAATATACATGGCTCCTCAAAGCATGAGTTCCTCAGATTCTCTAATATATATGGTAATATCAAGTGTCATCTTAAAAGTAGTATTGATGAGGAAAGGGAGAGGATCATCTAAGTGTTTTTCCAAACCAACCAAGGATGAATGATCTCCCAAAATAATCCAATAAATTAATTTCCCTCCCTTCATAGATGACTAGATAGTGATGGTGAAGGAATATAGAGAGACAAGCAAGTACTCATGTGTTATATGGTTTCTAAAACTAAAGATGTAGTGTATCATAGAAACCTATTTTATTACAAGATGTTTCAAAAACATGTAAATCATACTCATAAAATGATAATTTATCACTAAACATAATTTGGCTAAATATTTAAGAATGATAAATAATCATGATCTATATATCAATCAAATTCATACACACCACTTGATTTTATTGCCTTCATCTAGAATTGTGATGCTACTAAGCCAGTGAAGTCTATCTCACTCCTTACTTGATATCAATAATGTGATATTGGTTAAACATAATTTAACCATAATATTCATAAAAATTACATCCTACTATCAATCATATCACATAACATGCTAAGAATATGACTAATCAAATCATACATTTATTATATCAAACATATGAATGAATCTTACATTATTATTTATCTCATACTAGAAATAATGACTATAGTTTATACCAACTAGGTAAAATACACATTTATCTATAGATTCTAACTACCAAAATTAGTTTCCAACCATGCTACACCTTATGATAACCCATATTACCATAGTCTAGTATTATAATACTTAACTACTAGTTTTATACAACCAATCATATAAAGTAGTCTTAAATAGATGAAATTATAAGCTTATATTCAAGTAACTAGATATAAAAAATAAAGTAACACTTTACATGAGACACATAATACTCTATCCTAACATTCACTATACCCTTAGGATTTATATGCACACATAACTAAGATTATATTATATAGGAATCTATAATATAGTTTGAACCACCTATTGAGATATAATTAGTAATACACATCTCTATGTACATGTTTATACTATTCATAGAAATAACCAACACAATTAAAAAATAAACACAACTTATAGACACACATCATGATATACTATTATATGCTAAATATGTCTATCCACCTATACATAATATACTTACAATATGTACTCCACACAAGTATTCATTATTATATGTAAACATATTTCAATAGCTTAGTCATGCTATTTTGAAGAGTCAGATAACTCATAACTAAGTTACACTATAATATTCTATTTAAATAACTTAATTTAATTTGTAGACACTACTTTCTTATGGTTATAGTTCTAGTCCCTCAGACACCTTAAGACTCAATATAAGCACCCATTTAGATACAAGATTAGGAATATGACCCAATATACAAACACACATATAGATAATTATACAACATAATATGTATCATATATAAAAATGCAAATGATATACAAATACTATATCAAGGTGCCACTATATTTCTAATTTAAGAACTTCATGTGATCTTAAAAATCATTATACATTCTTGATCACAAATTATTTTGATGATTTTATAAGGGATTTAATAACATAATACTCCCTCATAATTTTATCCCTACCTAAAATAGGTTTCCCAAATATACTTACTTAGTCTTAAGGAACCAAATAGATAAGTAAAAAAATTACACAATCAGTCCACATTATTTGCTTTATAACAATAACATAATACCTACTCTGTCAATATATTTGATTAGTTAATGCATAAAGATTATACCAAATATTTAAAATCCATATCAACAAGGGTTATTCTGAATAATTCTACATGTTTTCAATCACTAAAAGACTTTAAATAAATTTTCCTTCATCATATAAATGATATAAAACTACACTTATACATGGTATGAAATATATACATGCTCTTAAATATATATTTTATGTTTTTAACCCTATTACATAATAAGATAAATGACTTCAATTAATAGTTTAATCTTACAAATTTGTGTAATACCCAACTCATCCAATAGCCTTCAACATATATAAATAGCTAGACACCAAAAGGAGTATAATGATCTGTTTCAAATAGAATAATCTAGACATATATAAAACAAGTTTTAATACAATATCAACATACTTAGAATTTCTCCCTAAATGTCACAATTTTAAAGCCCATTTAAAATCTGAGTCAAGTTTTAACATATTTTCCTTAAAAGAATTCAAAATAAACAATATATATGCATTCCACATCTATATATATTATTTTAATGTGTATTTTTTTACATTAACTAATATATATAATAATAATATCTAACATTAGATCACCTAATATGCCATTATTTAGCTATATGTTAATAACTTGATACCACAAATTATCTCTAGTTTTCTTATAGTTATTCTTATTATCTCTTGGATTCAAATTCACCTAATAAATAGTAATAATCTCAATGATTTAATTTCATAAAATTTTGATGACTTGCACTCATAAGAGCTTAGTGAATTAAATTACATATAAACTTAGCTAAAATCACTATTTAAAGCTCCTTGATATGTCTATTAAAATATACCTATTAAGAAGTCATGTCACCATGCAATCACTTATATATTTTTTCATCTCTCAACATTCTTCCAAAAACATATATATGGCCTTTATATTAAATTTTTTGCTACATATAATATCATATACGGTACCTTATGTGATAATCAAACTATAGATATGTATTAATTATTGAGATATGTATCATACATCGAGTATCTGTGATAATTATAAATTATATACAACACTTAGAGGTTTTAACAAATTTTTAATAGGATATAATTATGATAGTATATATATTACACATATCATATATATATTTATAATGATAATAATAGGATGATAATATAATAGGTATGGAAAAAAATATACTGTTATATAAGTGGTATACTATTATATAAGTGTCACACTATGATAATAGTAACAAACAATATACTAACATGACTAGGATAATATAGATCTATATTAAGATCTATATACTATTATTTATATTAGTTATCATTGTATATTACCCCTAATCAATATATTATTATATTATAATTCACACTTAATATAGGGTTAATAAATAGATCTTAATATAGAAATTATATCCATCATATAATAGATAGATGTCCTAATTGAACATAATTGTAAATTATTAAATCAGATAAGAGAGATATTATAAAGAGAGGATGACAGAGGAACTATAAATAGGTTCAATATTATAGTAATTTTCTAAATAATTAAAATCATTGTATGTCATTCCATAAAATATCTTATGAATATAGTTTGTTATTTGTTAACAAGTTCATATCATATTATACAATGGTGACTTATACATATATATATATATATATATATATATATATATATATATATATATATATATATATTCCTAATCATTGTTTTATATAAATATTGTAGTTTCAAAAGAGTGTATGTATATTATGGTGACTTATAATAGATTGTTATGCCTATTTAATGTCATCACTGCATACATACATAAATTACCCTAATAGTTGTTTTACTTAAATTAATTAATAAAATATGAATGGAATCCCTCTAAGAAGGTACTAAACTCGATTATTTTATTTCCACAACATACTAAATTTTTAAGAAGGCTACATACTTAAATATATTCTTAATATACAAGCACAAAATCATTATCAAATAGTGCATACATGGAAAGCAAATGCATCACCTACCTAGTAGACTTATCCACTTGTTCCTTTTGAATTAACTTCTAATTTCTTATTTTTTATTTGGTCTTTGTATGTCTCCCTTTTTTGTATCCCAAGCACTGTGTGCCTCTCCTCTTTTTTTCCTGCTTAAATTCTTTCTATCTTTCTTTTCTTAAATGAAGTGCTTTACTTTAAATCCATTTCTTCTTCATTTTGTTTTCTTTATTTTTTTTAATATTTAATGTATTTAATTTTTTTTCTCTTTGTTTATTTTTTATTTATTTATTCTATTAATATCTTACTTTTTTCCTCCAAATTTAAACCTTTCTTTCTTTTCTATTTTTTCTCCTTGAAATGACAATTTCTAAATTTTATATATTTTAACTTTACTTACAAAAATCCATACTTTACTATTTTAATTACCATACCCAAATGTCATAGGAATTTAATGCTAACCTCAAAAATCAATAATCTATATCTAATATAAATATTTAAACCATGTTTTCTTCTAGAATTTAATGACCAAACATTCCAATAACATAAAATAAGTTCCATTAAACAATTTATCCTACACTAGAAAATCATGGTAAACAACTATTTAATACAAGCATAAATAATCGCTTGTGCAAACTATTTATTATGCATTCTAACATGTGATATCTATTATGGTGTGGGTAAGGTTATAGTTAGTTCTTTTATCATCCTTTGACATCTTGATATGCATCACCCTCTCTGATGATGCTCTCCCTCCATCACACTATGAGGGATGAGTTCTCATGAATCAACCTCCTAATAATCAAGTAGTTAGTTCATTACATAATAATATACATACACAATAAATTATAGTTAAAATAATAAATCAACATGTTCATAATGTAAACGCATACACTACAACTATCTCATAGCATTACAAACATGTAACCTAAGCAATACCCTATTATACCATAATAAGTTATAACTCAATGCTTAGTCAAAAAAGGCCAAATCTAATGTGTCAACTATAAATAACCATAGATAATAAAATAGTTTGTTTAGTGAGGAATCAAAATGTAATAATGGTTATGAAATGATGGAATCACTGGACTTATACTTTTCCAACCTAGTATATCTCTATCATTTGGTACAAGTGTCCTTGTTTAGTGAGAGGTGTTTAATATTCTCATTCCTATAAGGGAGTTTTTATTTGGGATTAGGGAAATATTATGATGTGAAGATATTATCCTTGATAGAATCTAGGTAGTTAGACATAGTTGGTATTTTTTTATGTTTTCCTTATTCTTGGTTAATTTTTTTTCCTTTCGTAATACCCTTTTCATGCCAATGAACGCATAAAAGGGTGATCTTGGTTGGGGATCTCTTGAGTAATTTTTTGAACCAGGCCTAGTTTGTTGTGTACTATGTCTTATTTGGACCAACTTTAGATATACACATGTTCTCATTGTCATGGTTATTTGGTGTTTTACTAGCCATGTTAAAGGTGGATACCATTTCTCTTAGGATGAGAGTTTATAGACATCCCCTTTTCCTTGCCTTTTTGAAAAAATTGGTTTTAATCTCATGTTTTAATTTAGTGACCTCCTGTTAAGGGGTGTAATAGAAGGAGGATGTCATTTTGGATTTCTATTTATTCTTGATTGGTATTTAATATGGTTATCACTACCATCACTTCCTTGATACCTCATTTTTGAGAATTTTATAATAGGATTTAAAGTGGTTTACCACCTTAATGGGTATTTTTATGGTCAAGTGATGAAACCACCAAGGCTCAGAACTATCAAGCTTTCTCTTCCATTGGCTATTGGGCTTGATCTTGGTATCTTATTTTGGGTGGAAGATGATAGTTATTGAGGTGGAAATTGTTTGAATATCACCTCTTTAATGTTTGTCACTTTTATACTAGTTTGACACACATGGATGATTGGGTATTTTGTATTTTTAATAATCAATGAATTTATCATGGTTCATGATGATAGTTGTCTTCTCTTAGCCATTAAGATACTTTTTATTTGGACATGCATTTGGTGGGATTATGTTTGATTTTGATTTTGAATTGATGATTTGGATCTTTGTAGCTAAATTAGAGGCTCATGTTTAATCCTCTTTGGTTTTTATAATCATAAAGGAAGATGGTTCCATTTGGTTCATTGGTTTTAGTTTTGGTCTCATTGGGGACCCCTATGATTTTATTGGGTTTGGTTTTATGCTTTGTTTGGTGTTTCTCATTTAGGGAACTTAAATATTTTCTTACTTGCTTATGGTTGATTTAGTGTATGTCTCTTTGATTGGTTACCTCTATTGGGTTACGGTCCCATAGGGACCCCAAATTTTATCTTTCTATTTTATGGGTGCTTATTTGGAAGTCATTTGGTGATTCTTGGGTCTCTTCAATGATACTTGTTGGAGATGGTTTTTATTTGAATTTTACTTTTGGGACCTAAGTTCCCTTATGCAGTGATAGTTTTGATCCATGTTTAAACTAATGAAATTGTATTTGGAGGTCCCTGAGGTATAATTTTTAGTTGGAGGATAAGAATTTATCTTTTCACTTTATAAAGTTACATTTTAGGACTATTACTACAATATGTGCCACATATTTTTATCAAAGGTTCCATAACTATGATTTAGGGTGAAATTATAGGTATTATACACACATGTGAGGATATTTTAAGTTTTTAAAAATGACTTAGAATTTTTATTTTATGTGCATTTAAAGTTAGGATAGAAATTATAATTTTATTTTATTGGGAAGGACATTTTTGAGGTTAGAATGAACAATTGGTCTCTCAATTAGGTGTGATGAGAGGCTAATAACCTAGTAGTAGATGTCATTTTCTACTCTAGATGTTTTGGCAGTGATAGTTTTGATCCATTAAGCACCAAAGGTGAAGATCTTAAATTTTCCCTTCAAATTTGATAACATTTATTGTCAAATTTTCCATATTCTTGAACAATGGTGAAAACATGCATCCAATTGGTTTTATAAGTCATGGTGATGGGAACACATGTCATTTGTGTATCTAGATGTGTTAAAAGTGATGGAATTTCCCTTGGAGGTATATAAGGTGTAATTATAATTATAGGACAAGAAATTATCTCTTCACTACAAAAAAAATATATTTCAAGACTTTTTACTGCAATGTGTACCACATAATCATATAAAAGATTCCATAAACATGATTTGGTGTGAAACTATATGTATTATTAATGCACGTCATGGTTATTTTGGTTGGTATAAATGAATTATTATATTTATTTTATACATATCTGAAGTTAGGCCATAAAACTATAATTTTATATTGGGAAGGGCATTCTTGAGGCTAGAATGAGTAGTGGGTATCTCAACCCAGAATGATGGGAGGAGAAGAACCTAGTCCTAGATTTTATCCACAACCTTGTATGTGTTATCAATTCCAAGTATTATCCATGAAGAATTTAAGGTGGATATATCAAACTACCCCTTCAACTTTCACAATTTTTTTGTTAGCATTTCCATACTCCTAAATAGTAGTGGAAACACACATTTGGGTGGATTTTGAGGTTTTAGTAATGGGAAAACATGTAATTTGACTATAGATATGTGTTTTAAGTTATGTAATTTCATCTAAAGGTCCTTAAGGTGTAAATATTAGTTGGAGGATAAGAACTTATCTCTTTACTACAAAATAGATGAATTTCATGACTCATTATTGTAATGTATGCCATATATTCATCTCGAAGGTTACATACATTTGATTCATGGTTAAATTATAAGTATTTTAAATTAACATGAGGTTATTTAATTTATTATATATAATTTACAATTTTCATTTTACATACATCTTAAGTTAGGCCAAAAAACTATAATAGTTCTGTATTGAAAAGGTTGTTCTTGAGGCAAGAATGAGTAGTGGGTCTCTCAAATAGGCATAATGGGAGAAAAAACCTTGGTCTTGAATGTTATCCACCACCATATACATGGTTTTAGTGCCATTTTTGATCTATGAATCACCATAGGTTGAGATCTCAAACTACCCCTTCAACTTTAACAACATTTATTTTTCAGTGTTTCCATGTTCCTAAACAATAGTGAAAACATGAGGTGGATTTAGAGGTTTTGGTCATGGAATAATGTGTAATTTTCATATAATTTATTTTAATAAATTTAACTTCACTTGGAGGTCCCTAAGGTGGAAATATCTATTGGAGGACAAGAACTTATCTCTTCAATAAAAAAGGTTACATTTTAGGACCTATTATTTTAGTGTGTGGCATAGATTCATCTTGAAGGTTTCATCAATTTTATTTTGATAAATA